>CM035417.1:39651759-39674259 GCA_020310875.1 Ceratopteris richardii | reverse complement strand
CACAAAGAGAGAGAGAGAGAAAGAAAGAAAGAAAGGTATATTAACGTCTTCCAAAGGCCAAACTTGGCCTATGAGGCAAAATCGTATACAACTGTGGTAATCTCTGTGTAGCAATGAAAAGGAAAAATACTCGCTACACAAAACTGTGTAGGCTGAAAACAACAAAGGATGGTGTACCTGGTAATGAGGAGGTAGTGGGGATGAAATAGTGGTGCGTGGGGGAGCGTGGCTCTAACTCTGTAGATAATGACCACCTAATACAAGGGGGACCCATGAGGGAGTGAATGTGTATACCCTAATGGCTGATGATGGGTGGAGGTTGGTGGAGTATGTGGTACATTGGTGGTGGTATGAGTACTTCTTATAGGAAGGCTGTCCAAGTGGTGGTGGTGCACCTGTGCTCCATCATGTAGTCGTGGGCTATCCTCATGCATGAGATATCCTCCCGATGGAGTCGTGGTGGTCGATACCCAACCATATGTGGTTGGCATCACACTTTCTGTGCCGCTGCCTGGTGGAGTGTGAGCCCTATGCCTCTGGGAGGCAGGTCCCTCCGGTGTGGCCCAACTCACTGAAAAAACTGACTAAGAGTTTGCTCGGTACTCACCTGTGTCTTGTGTGTAGGCTGTAGCATTTGATCTCGTCTTTCATATACTGCCGTGAGGAAACGCCCCATCCTTTGCTGGTCTCCAATGGTCATGCACAACTGGAGTGGTTCCTCTATCTGGAACTTTGCTTCGTAGGTCCGAGTATGCTTGGCATCTGATAACCAGGTGCTCCTCACTCCCTATCTCTGTATGGCATACTGGGCACCACCTCTCTTCTCGAGGGACTCGTCTAGCCCGACCCCTCTCGATCTCGAGCTGATGTGATGAAACTCGAAGCTACCCAATGACGACTCGAAGGTGGTGTGGTAGGTATGTTTGCATGTAGCGTGGAGTCTCAATGAAGCCCTAGTCTGAGATCCGTAGAAAATGCTCATAGTAGTGCAGCATTTTCAGTGTCAATGTCCCCCTCAGGCTGATCCATGTCCTTTGTATGTATGTATGCCATATCATCCTGATGGATGATCCTATTTCTCTCTTGGTGGGAGAGCAAATAGGTGGGGGCCTAGGAGTCGTACTTTACTGGTGGTAGTTTATCTATGTCAAAACCATGGAGGGCAAGCCAATCCCATGTCTGTGCGTACCATGAGGAGGTGTCTCCTACTAGTGCCATGTCGTGTGATACCTAGAAAGCTCTATAAGTGATGCGCTCTGTGTCCATGCTCTGGATCCTGTGTAACATGCATGTTGTCTGGAAGAGTGCCTCTAGTAGCATCGGTGGTGGAGCAAGCTGTGCCCTGATGATATCATAGGGTACCGAAGATTTGCTGCGGATGAGTCCGGCAATCATGAGAATTTGCGGCCTCTCCAATGCTGTCCATGATGATGCGGCTAATCTTGGTCCCCATATAGCTGCCCCATACATGAGTGTTGGGTAACTAAAATGTCGAAGAGTCACCCCTTTGTGCGGGGCTCCTGAAAATATGCTTGGTGGCACTGTCTCTGTATTAAAGCTAGCATTGCGTATCCTTCTGTGATGCAATCACGTGCTGCTTGAGACATGGAGAAAACCCCCAGAGATTGCTCTCTCTCAGGTGTGGCCACATCATTGCACTGTTCTGGCTCATGAGCAAGTGATAGATATCCAATACTGTCTCTCCTTTCATTCCCGTCGCTTGCAGCAGGTAAGGCTTTGCATGCGTCGCTGTTTTTGCCTGTGTGTAATATCCCCCCGTGCTCTAAAATCTAAGATGCTTCCTTAGCTCCCGACAATCTGTATTATACCAACGGTTTTGGGGCATGGATCTCGTGTGTGGAGGGTGTGCATGTGTGTGGTGTGGAAAGCTATGTAGGGCTGAGTCATGTAGGATGGTGGTGATATGTGATGTGAGTGTGTCTAGTGGTGATAGTGGGTTAAGGGAGAGTAGGCGAGTGTGTAAGTGGTATGCATAAACATGTGAGAGCTCGTGTGAAAAGTGTATCGTGGTGTGTGGCTCAATGAGAGTGGGAGGTCTAGTCGAATAGGAGATGAAAGTGTGAACGTGATAAATGTATGGTGAGCACCAAGTGGACGTCGTCCAATACTAAGTAAGGGAATAAGTGAAGCTCCAGAAATGGTATCCAGAATGTAGTTGACCGTGCTCTCGCCTCCTCCGTGAGGTAAGTAAGTAAGTTCACCCGAGCTTGGCCAATGGTGCATCCTATTATATATGACAAGATGATGTCGGCTGCCTAGCTCAAGTAAATGTCTGCCGTACCTGATGGTGTCCTGAACCATATCCGTAGATACTCCGATGGTCCTCATCTCATCTTGATCTTTGCCTCTCATGATCTATCAATGCTCCATAGCTCTCTTCACCCTTCTCTTTCTTGCTCCTCTCCTTATAGTATTCTCTTCTCCTATGGCTTCTTCATTGCTAACAAGTGGGTCAAACACCAAGAAGAGGCATGGTACAAGCAAATGGACATGGTGGGAAGAGGTGAAATCTCTCGTATTTGTCGGAGAAGGTGGTGCTGCAAGACCATGGAGTTGTAAGCTATGTGGCTACAAAAGAACCAGTGGAGCGAACAAGGTGCGTGCACACTTACTTCATGAGCATGGACATGAAGTAAGATTTTGTTCCACAATCACTTTGGAGAAGAAGCAAGAATTACTCAACAAACTTGCTATTAGTGATGGTTAAGCTCATGCTTGTCGTGCTTCAAAAGCTCTTATCGACCCGACATGGTTTGTGAGGTCTTTTGTGCCATCCTCTTCAAGAGCATCATCTTCATCGGCTCCGGTTCGTTCTCCTACTCCTACTCCTACTCCTACTCCTACTCCTACTCCTACTTTCACTCCTCATCCTACTCCTCGTTCTTCCACACCATCGGGAATCCATATGTACGTCCATCACGTCAACAAACACTCCATGAGAATCGGAATCTCGTATTGAAGGAGGAGGTGGACACTGCCATCATATCAACAAACACTCAATGAGAATTGGCACGATTTTTTCACCATGATGACATAGCTTTCAATGCCACTCAATAAGAATTGAATCTTCATTCTATTTCAAATTTCAATATTTGATGATTTATTGTTCAAATTTCTAAGTTCACTTGACACTTCCATGGACCATAACCCCTTACTTATAAATCTTATTTGTTTAACTTTTTCATAGATCACCATATTTCAAAGATATGGTAAAGAAGATTGGTGAATATGGAGTGTGCATCCATCTTCCGAGACCTTGTGCACCACTTTATTGGAGAAACAAAAGAAGCTTGTTGAAGCCGCATGCGAGACCATCAAAAAATCATGGGAAAGAAATGGAGTATCATTGCTTGTGGATGGATGGAGTGATGTCCAACGACGCTTTATCCATGGAGTGGTGGCTTATTCTCGTGGGGAGATGTACTTTATCTCATCACATGATTCATCCGCGTCCCGATAGAGGAGAGTAAGCTAATGTACTTTCTGCAGAGTGGGCAAGTGCCATAGAGATTGTGGGGCCATCAAATGTGGTTTGCATTGTAGTAGATGGGGAGCCTGCAAATAGAGCTTCAGGTGCAATTAATGAAAATTTGTACCCTCACACCATTGTTTGCTTTTGCATGGCTCATTGTTTAAATAATATTCTCAAAGACATTGGGAAATCGGGGACACCACCGTTCTTGGGACCTGTCCCTGTCTGTTGGTGACTTGTGGCTGCTGCATGTTGCAGAACAAAGAAGTCAATGAGCTTACGCTGCAGTCTCCCTCCTGTCTGGGCCTTGTGTTTCAGCCCATATAAGCTCCTTTTCAGCCTGCATACCAGATTCTCTTTTCCAGGAATGGCATATCCTTCTGGCTGTTTCATCTACAGCTCTTTGTCTAAGTCACCATGCAAAAAGGCTGGTTTAACATCCATTTGGAATAACTCCAAATTCAAGGCAGCTGTGAGAGCAAACAACACATGTAATGTGGTCATTTTAACAATTGGAGAGAACACCTCTTGGAAATCAATGCCCTTTTTTGGGCATATCCTTTAGCAACCAGCCTTGCCTTATACTTGGGTTTGCCATCAACAATTTTGATTTTGTACACCCACTTGTTGGGAATAGCTTTCCTACCTTTGGGCAACTCAACCAAATCCCAAGTATCATTTGCATGCAAGGCCTTTATATCTTCCTGCATGGCTAACTCCCACTTCTTCTTGTGCTCACATAGCTTTGCCTCTTCATAAGTAAGAGGCTCACCCTCATCTGATAACATAATGTAATGTATAGAGGGGTCATATCTATTCACTGGCCTCTTAGGACATGTAGATCTTCTTACCCAATGATCCACTGTCCACATTACCCGGTAATGGATCTACATCAAGACGTACATCAACTTCTTCATTGTTAATGGGCTGTTGTACATCATTTTCAGCCCTGTTTTCAGCATGAATAGGTGGCTGCATATGCCCATCAGGAGCATCATTTTGCTGTCCAGCATCATCTGGCTCAATAACCATGGCCTCATTGTCATTTTCAGCCATATGTGGTGCATCCCGAGGGTTCATATCAGATTTAACTGGTGGCTGAACATGCTGAAATTTGACTCTTTCATGATCATCTTTAGAGGCACAATTGTTTTTGAGCAGCCTTGCCTCATTAAATACAACATCTCGGCTGCGTATTACCTTCTTGAGTTGAGGTAGCCAAATCATGTAGCCCATTTCACCTTCATCTCCATAACCCATGAAGATTCCTTTCATGGACTTTGCATCTAACTTGCTTCTCAACTCAGGACTTATATGCACAAAAGCATCACAACCAAAGATGCGTAGGTGGTCATATGAAGCTGGTTTGCGAGACCAAACGGGATCGATTGCAAACATGAATTGCAGTTTTCAAAGCCTCTCCCCAAAATCCACGAGGGAGGATAGCTCTGAACAGCATACATCTCACCCTCTCACATAAAGTCCTATTAAACCTTTCAGCTACACCGTTGGAAGAGGGTTTGTATGGGACTGTTAGCTCCCTCTTAATACCAAGATTTTCACAAAATCTAATGAATTCAGCATTTGTAAACTCACCCCCATTATCTGTACGTAAGCATTTCACCTTTCTACCTGTTTGGGTGGTCACAAATGCATGAAATTTCTTAAATGCAGCAAAGGCTTCATACCCAAAGCTTCCTAGAGTATTCATCAACAAAAGAAACAAAGTAAAGAGCACCCCCCATAGATTTTGTGGGCATGCTGCAAACATTAGAACGAACAAGATCAAGCACATTAGACTTACGAGAGACACCAAAGTAGTAGGAATTCTTTACTCACTTGTATTCTTCTTTCTTTGTAGTTCAGCTTTATAGGATCTGCAATCAAGCTTCTTGTGACCTTTCCTACCACATTGATAACAAGTCACTTCAGCCTTGCCTTTGCTTTTGCTCCTGTACCTCTGGACATTTCCACTTTCCTTTTTTGTTCTTCCTCTAGCCACATTGGCTGAACTACTGCCCTCTCCACTAGCTTTCCTCTTGATTTCCTCATTCAAAATAGAACCCCTTACACCATCAAAGGTAAGATTGGGGCTATTGGAAAGTGAAACAACCAATGTTTCCCATGAATCAGGTAAGGTCATCAGTAAGAAGATGGCCTTATGCTTATCATCAAATGGAGGTAATCCAGAGTCTTGCAATTGTGAAAGAGTACCTGTAAAAGAAGATAAGTGCTCGGCGGAACTTTTTGACTCATCAAGCTGCATACACACTAGCTTATGCATAAGATGCACTTGATTTACAGGCGTGATATTTCCATAAGTGTCTTTCAACTTCTCCCATACCTCAAAAGCAATTGTAGGGCCTTTCAAATCCACTAAGATTTCATATGATACAACCATCTTGATGTAAGTGATGGCCTTCTTGTTTAGGTTCATCCATGTTGCATCTGTCATATCTTCAGGAAGTCAAGAGCCCCTTCACAATCTTTAAGAAAGAGAATGCTCAACATTCTCTCTTTCCACCAGTCAAAACCGCTACCTTCAAATCTCTTGATCTCAAACAAGCTTTTGACATCAGAGGAGGTAGAGGCCATGTTTGCACACTAAGAGTTTCAAAATTTCACGAAAAAAGGTAAAATTCATCTGTCGTTCCTAGCGCAATTACCTTACGAGATTATAGCTGACAAATTAAGCTCAAAAACTCAAAAACTGTTCAAAAATTGCAAAAATCAATTTCTGAATTTTTTTTGCAAAAAATATCAGAAATTTTCAGCAAGCTGTAATTGCATCAAAAACAACAAATTTGTTGTTTTTCAACCACAAAAGGCATACGTAGATGCAAAACCAAGTCAATGGGTGCTTGTCTTCATGAAAGCCCCGATTTTTGCAGCAATATGATCTCTAAAATTAGAGAAATGACCTGTTGTAATAAGTTTCCACAAGTATGCACTCCTCAATCTTTGTACATGTCCTCCCACTTGAAATGAGAAAGAAATTATGCAACAAAGGTCCTGTAGAGGAAAAAATCAGCAATGTGGATGCTGAAAATGACCTGTGGGGCTACAAAAAGAAGAATAGAAGAGATTCTTTGCGATAAAACTCTCAAAATAGCACAAAATTTGCTTCAATTTTACTGCGGCTTAAGTAATCCTCCAAAAACAACACTTTTATCGCAAAAAAAAGAAGGTTTTTTGCGATGAAATTCTCCCAAATGCAAGAAAACACCTTTAGGTTAACATAGGCTGAAGTAGAAAAAGCACTTGGAGCAACTTTGTCGCGATGGAACAGCTCAAAGCTCTGACATCAGTTGAAAGAGACTGCGGAGAGCTACGGGGTGGTGTGCTCAGTTACTCCAAACGCCAAGGGAGTGGGCTGTTGCGTGAGGACAGAGAAAGTAGAGAGAGAAACCTGCGCAAAAATTTGGAGAAGAAGATGGAAAAGCAGAAGTTGAAGAACTACCAATCAAGTTATGAGAGATTTGGGACCAAAGTTTTATTGATAAGTGACTTTTAGGTCATTTGGGCATGATCACACATGGCCAATGACCAAAAGTCATAAAAATAATGTAAATGCCTATAACTCCCCAATTTGGAGTCCAAAAGAATATAACAAAAATATGTCTGGAAAATTCTCGAAGAGAGCTTTCACATGAAAGGGTCAAAATATACAACAGGAGAGTCCTTGGGGCCTTTATCCCCAACAGGAGGGGCATCAAGTGCTTTGAAAATCACTCTCTTGCAAAGGAAAGTGGACCTTATGTCTTCGGAGGGGAAGTGTAGAATGAGAGCTCTCTTTTTCATTAGATCGCGTCCCGTTTTCCATGACTTGATGAACGAGGGGCACTCACTTTTGTAGCCGAGCATCTTGCATAGTGTCTTCCCGGTGAACTCGGGGGTAGAGCCCTCTTTTGTCTACAATGCCTGTGATGCGTACATTGAGATGACAAGCTTGTCTCTTCTCTTCCTCAAGGGTGGTGTACGATGAGGGCTTCTTCCTTTTATGCCTCTTTGGCTTCCTTTTTTATGTTTTTCTTCACTTCATCAATCTATCCTTCTTTGGTAGCCTCTAGCTTGTTTTCCATGCTCCCGGTCAAGACTTCGGTGAGTTCTTTTTTGAGAGCTTCCGTCTTGTTCATATTAATCTCCCCTTCTTGGGGTGTGAAGGATACTATCCAAGCTTTGAGGAGCTCCAATTCCTCTCTCATGTTCGCTCTCCTTAGCCCTTTCTTCTTTCTCCTTCTTTCGCTCCCTCGTCCATTTCCTCTCTCTTTCTTCCATGCTTCCCTCTCCTTGTGATAGGTTTGTGCTTCTTTCTTGAGCTTTGAGAGGCGATTGATGATGGTAATGATAGTGGAATCCACCATCTTCTTGTTTTCGTTGATGGTTATGGTGAGCTTGTCCTCCATTTTGATCAAAGGAGATGGGGGTACTCTTCTGTGGGGGAAGTGAATGAATAGCCTTTCGGAACCCTAAAATTTGATGGAAACAGCTGTTAAAAACCATAGACAATAGTTCGAAACAGTTATTAGCTCAGGGCATGTGTCATGGACAAAGGAAACCATCCTAAACCTTTGATTCCATGTGACCTTCTATATCTCATGATTGGTTTAGAATTTGGAGAAACTAATGCTCCCATTGTGTCTCGAACGTGCCAAAACTCTAAGATCGATTGTCCACTTGCTTGATCCTGATATCCAAAGGTCATTCGAATTGATGATATCATTGATGACATCATCAATTCATAACCGCCATTGATGAAACGCCCTTGAAAACCTATATAAGAAAGGGCTTGCCACAAAGAGGATGTTAATACTACGTTCTTTCATTGATTTTTCTAAATTTTTACCATGAAACTGTTGGAAGTGAGGTAGGCCTAAATAATAATCACAGGTAATTTTCAAGATCTTTTCAACACTTAGAACCTTAGCATGTACACACCTTGACCAAACAATGAGATGAGTAGACAAGAGAATAGAGAGGAGACAAGATATAAAGAGCAGTAGCTGAATGCTTACTACTCACAAAAATGTTGCTTAATGGAAATGTCATAACTGAAATCAGGTCTTCTTTGATAATGAGCAGCAGCTATGTCTTTCGAAATTGTTGAGGAAGTAGGTATAAACCTGGTACAGCAGCACCAATAGAAGAAAACCTGAAAAATAAGAGCAAATACTCACAAAAATCAGCTTGCATGTAACAGGTGTGTAGAAGACTACAGGCAGTCACCAGCAGGGTAGGATCAAAACGCGTTTGGAACCCCTCTCTGGACGTACGGTACGTACGGTACGTACGGTACGTACGGTTCGTACGGTACGTACGGTTCATACGGTACGTACGGTTCGTAGAGAGAGACTATCAAAGGTACTGTCTGTTTCAATTTATTTCCTATGTGGACTTTGCATTCTTGGTGAGCTGCAATGGCATGTGCCCTGATATCATGATTCATGTCAGTTTGTAATATGCCAATACTAAGTACTAAGTTAGTAACTAGAAAGTTATATGTATTATGTACATTATATATATATATATATATATATATATATATATATATATATATATATATATATATATATATATATATATATATATATATATATATATATATATATATATATATATATATATATATATCGAACAACGTACCGAACGTACCGTACCTCAGGATTCCATTCGGATCTCGAACCGTATGTGAACCGTACGTTCCGAACCTAACGTACCGTTCCACCTTGGTCACCAGAAAACTCCTTCAAATCTGCATATAAACTCCAAGAACTCCGCCTTGCTCAAAACCCTAGAGCACAAGCTTTAGAGAGCTTGTAGAATTGATGTATGTAAGTGTGCTCTATCCCGTCCTTATATAGACTTCAAATCTCCCACGAAAAGCTGAGTGAAGAAGCATAAAGCACTTTTGAAATTCGTAAAAGCTCTGTGTATATTCGAAAAGCTATTATTGAGCTTTATTTTTACGAATTTGCTTTTCAACACATGCTTTTGGGTCGATTTAATTAGGATCATTGGATTGAATGCGTTTTAGCAGTTAAATATTAGCCATTCATCTAAAATTGATGAAAAACACTTTGAGAAACAGAAATTAGGGTTTGACTTTTGAAGGGGTTTAATGTGTCTGATGGGTGGATACCATATATCAATAGAAAGTTCTTGATGAGTACTTCGATTATGCAATAGATTTTTTTGTTGGCTATTTTGATATTGTTTTCTAACAAAAACTCCTATGCAATTATCTTTATGGCTTTCTTGATACAAGATCCAAAGTAATATATAAAAGATGTACGGATTTGTCCCATATCTTGACTTAAACTTTTGGGGGATGTAAATATGACTTCCTTTCTTTCTTTCATTCATATTTTTTTTGTTTCTTTGTCACATCTATACACTTGCATATGTGAGCACACAGTAAATCACACATACACAAACTCTCTCTCTCTCTCTCTCACACACACCCAAACACACATACTCTCTCTCTCTCTCACACACACACACATATACACACACACACACACACACACTCTGCAGTAAATTGTGAAACTATGACCTTTTTAGTGCTAAAGCATGAGATAAATGCACGGAGGGTTTTGTGCTATTATTTTGATGAGATAAATTTGTTCACTCAATACTATTTCCTTCAGTTGTTTTATAACAGCTGGATTTCAAATAGAGGATTTCTTGAAGCATTCAACAATAGTCATTGTCTGATCTTTGAATGTGGATGTAATATGCATGTAATATGTATTTTGAAACAACGTTAGAGATGGTTTCGGACCATGTTGAATGCATTGAAGGAACATCTATGAGACATTGAATTGATCAATATCAAGTCATTGATTGGACTTGCCTGGTATTGCCTGACCTACAGATAGCCTCTTTGCTGTCTGTGAGCAAATACCTACAAACCTTGAACAAGTTTGTGAACATTAACTTGTGACTGTCTAATTCTCCTTGAGATTGTAGTTTGAAAAAGTGGTGCATGTGTTATCAGATCATTTCAAGTTCTTAAAATAATTTGAAGGAATACATGGAGAAATAATGTTAAGAACTTATTGTCATACATAACAGGGTCAAGGAGCAACTAATGCACAACTGTGTAACGTACATCATCTTTTTGTATATTAACTCATAGCATGTAGGCTGATTATGACGATTCACTTTTCTTTCACTTGATGTTGTAGTTCGTCTTTTGCATATTTGTATTTGACGTTTCTCAAACCTGACTGGATGGTTTGGAATGCAGGTTGTTTTTCTTAACCAAATCATCCTTAGCAAGAGAGGTGATGGACCCAAACTTGCCAGAAGATTGATTGACATCTATTTCTCAGTATTTAAGGTGTTCACTATATGATCCTCTCTGCTCCCCCCTCTCTCCCCCCTCTCTCTCTCCCCCCCCCCCCCCCCCCCCCCCCTCCCCGGATACTTCATCTATCACCTATGTATCACATTCTACATCTGCCCCACCCCCATATTGTACTGCTAAGTTTATGATTTTCTATTTTTTTTTCTGCTTATTGTCGTATTTGCCCCTTGTATGACGTGGTCATTTTCTGCGGTGCCAGAGCCATGATACCTTGGTTCACTTTATGTTTTATGTCATCTGATTATTCTGGATGTACATGGTTTGGTCTCATAGGCCAACTTTAGCAGGTGTTAATTTAACTCTCTCTCTCTCTCTCTCACACTCTCTCTCTCTCTCTCCCCCCCCCCTTCTTCCCCCTTTCTCTTGTAACAAAGAAAAAAGAAAAGGAAAAAATAAAAAAGCTCTTGCTTTCCTTTTTCCAAAATAAAATAAAAAAGGGAAAAAAAACTTATAGTGCAGGAGGAGCTGAAGAACTATTCAAAGAACCTTTTGAAGAAAACATGCGTGGATATTCTCATACCATTTGGTGGGTATTTCCTTCATATCATGAAGTGATTTCTCAAACTTGTTTAGAAGATGTTCTTTATCTAGAATCCCAAAGCTTGGAGTTTAGAAAACATAAAGAGCTTCATGTAGGTCACCATTCAAGAAAGCTTTTTCAAAGTCAATTGATGTAACTTCCAACATAAATGAGCTTCCATGATGAGAATACATCTAATTGTGTAAATCAATGTAGTTTTGGAACATGTTCATAGCAAAGGGAGCCAAACTAGCTCTAAAATACAACTAATATACAATAAATTATAATGGATGATCAACTCAAGAGCTCATTCTAGTGTATGAGTGATGATAAGTGTGCTAATAATGCTGTCTTTATCGAGGCAAAGCTCAAAAAAGGAAGATCATTGAAAAATCTTTCCAAAAAGCACACACCCGTGAATTGCAATGGGTTTTACGAAAACATGATTTTTGTTTTTGTTTTTTTGTAGATAGAGAACTTACAAAAATTTTTGGAGGACTTACATTTTGAAGATTCTCTATCTACATATGTATTCATAGATAATCATAGTGGGATTGTGATGCCTAAGAATCCAGTTTTACATTTTAGAACAAAGCATATTCAACTTCATTACCACTATATAAGCGGAAAAAAATTGGACTTCAATACATTCCAATTCAAGATCATGTTACAAACATCTTCACCAAAGCGTCACCTAGAGGCAAATTTGAGCAACTCGAAAAGAAGTTGAATATCAAAGCCCCGTGCAAATAGAATTTATGGGGGGATGGTAAGGATAAATTCGTTTGTACATATTATATATACTTTGGATACTGTGTTTACTTTGTATAAGTTTCATATTACTTTTTAATAGGTTAGGATAAAAATGGTAAAAAATAGTCAAAAGACTGAAATATTTTCTCATCATCTTATAACACTTGAAGAGAGTTATCCACCTGCATATAACATTCCACCATCCCACGCCTCTAACCCTTTCAAAACTGAAACCCTCATTCGGGTCAAAGAATCAGAAAGAGACCAAAAGCATATGAAAAGCACATGATATGTGCCAATCTCCTATAATGCGATCAACATGATCTAATGGATTATATTAAATGACACATAGAAGCAATTTTGAAAACATATAAAGCTAAGTAAGAACTTTTGCCAATGTTTTGCGAAAAAAAAAACTATTGAGGATTTTCGTAAAATTTTTTGCCTAGGCTTACTTTGCTTATGCAAAGAGGGTTTTGGGGCATGTTGAGCATCATGTTCTCATACACTTGAAGTACTCTTGAGCTTGTAGAGCTTGGCTAGTAGCTTGGAAGCATCTTGGAGTTTCGAAGAAGCTATTCTAGGTATGTGTGCTTGTTTTCTTTTGCACACTTGGAGTTGGACAAGCTCTTGACATTGTGGATAATCTCTTCTTCCTTCGCCTCTTCATCAACACCCTTGGATGGCTCTCTTTGAATAGTACGAGTCATGTGAGTAAGGGGTTTTTGCTTCTTTTACTCTCTCTTGTACATTCATTCTTTTGTAGCACTTATCTCAATTGGAGTAATTACTATTTGTGACCTATATCCCTCTTGTGCATTGTGTGCTCTGTTGGTGTGTATACTTGTACCTTTATGGATTCTTATGCTAACTTATGAAAGAGGCCGTGGAGAGCTACGTGGTGGTGTGCTCGGTTGCTCCAACGCCAAGGGAGTGGGCCTCTATATGAGGAGAGAGAAAGTAGAGAGAGAAACATGCACCAAAATTTGGAGAAGAAGATGGAGAAGCTGAAGTTGAAGAAGTCCCAATCAAGTTATAAGATATTTGGGACCACTTCTTATTGGTAAGTGACTTTTAGGTCATTTGGGCATGTTCACATATGGTCAATGACCAAAAGTCATAAAATAATGTAAATGTCTATAACTCCCCAATTTGGAGTCCAAAAAATATATCAAAAATATGTATGGAAAGCTCTCAAAGAGAGCTTTCACATGAAAAGGAGAGTCTTTGGGGCCTTTATCCCCAACAACTTCCCACTTAAAGGACCAAGAAGGCTCCTTTAAGTTAAGTAACTCCCATCATCTGTATACATAGCTGATGTTCTGCCTTGGGTAGACACTTCGTGAGAGCATATAGAGGATTCTGTGAGGTATTGATCTTGATAAAAAGGATCAGGCCATCCTCTAATACCTCTCTGATGAAGTGTATCTCACATCAATATGCTTTGTGCGAGCATGGAACATGGCATGCTTTGCCGAACATATGGCACTTTGGCTATCACATCCAAAGACAGGTGCCTTTTCAGGCATCCCATACTCACTGCACAAGCGGGCTAACCAAATGGCTTCTTTGGAAGCCTTTGTGGCTGAAATATATTCAGCCTCTGCAGCAGTGTTGCATTGCAACGCGTTGCGATGCGTTCGCAACGTTCGCAACGCAACGTCGCAACGTTGCGACGTTCGCAACGCGTTGCGAACAAACACAAAAAAATTTGCCTCAAATGAGGCCGTTTCGCCGAAACGGCCTCATTGAGGCATTTTCATCTGTGCACCCGAGAGCGAATCCTGCAACTGTCGGCTGTGGAAGAGAGCAAAACAAAGGCAAGAAGGTACTTTTATTACACACACATCCTCACACACCCCCCTATCTATTGCTTCTTATCCTCTCCAAGCTTTAAGCCTCTCCCATCACCATGCCTAAAGCAAAACAAGCATGTTGGGAATATGTGACAAGCCAAGGAAAGATGGGCTCCGGGGGTAGTGAGAGATGGACTTGCAAGCTTTGTGGCTATAGTGGAGCGGGTGGAGCCGATAGGATCAAGGCGCATCTTGGAAGATTAAGTGGCATAGGAGTTGCACCTTGCAAAGAGCCAATGCCCGAAGCTATAAAAGGAGAGCTAATGGCATGGGTAGCTCAAAAAGCCCTTGGTAGAAGGAATAGTGGAGCCCAATCCCAAGCTAGATCGCAAGCAAGCGGTTCACATGGTTCTTGTGATCCCCAAACTCAAGCATCTCAAGCTTCCATAGACATTGACATAGAGCATGAGCCACCAAGAAAGAGTACAAGAGTAGAGCATGATCCACAAGAGCACCCACTTGGCTCTCTTGGAGGAGCATCTATACGTGCTAGCTTGCAACAACAACGTAAACAAGAAGCCACACAAGCCATCATGAAAGCTTTTATACAATGTGGTTTGTCTTTTAATGTTGCACGGACATCGGCATGGAGAAATGCCATTGAGAAGGTTTCACTATTAGGGTTTCGTTGGCAAGGGCCTACCTATGAAGACTTGAGGACAACGGAGCTGAAAAAAACAAAGGAAGCATTAGAGAGAGAGCTTGAGCCTATGAAAGAGACATGGGCAAAGTATGGATGCACAATCATGTGTGACGGATGGACGGACATACGAAAGAGAAATGTGTACAACATTTTGGTGCATTGTTGCAAAGGGACCATGTTCCTTCGAGCCATAGATGCATCAGCTGCTGGTACTACAATCACAGGTGAGTGAACTGATTTTTGAATTTTCAATTTATATTTGATTGTGCAATGATCAATCATGCTGCATGCATGTGGCATCTCACATGTGCATTTTCCTTGTGCATGTGCATGACACATGTGCATTGTGCATGTGCATTTGCCATTGTGCATGCAGCATGACACATGTGCATTGTGCATGTCACCATGTGCATGTTGCCATGTGCATTGTGCATGTGCATGTGCATGTGCATGTGCATGTGCATGTGCATGTGCATGTGCATGTGCATGTGCATTGTGCATGTGCATTGTGCATGTGCATGTGCATGTGCATGTGCATGTGCATGTGCATGTGCATGTGCATGTGCATGTGGCATGTGCATGCAGCATGACACATGTGCATGCAGCATGTGCATGTGGCATGTGCATGTGGCATGTGCATGTGGCATGTGCATGTGCAATGTGCATGTGCATGTGCATGTGCATGTGCATGTGGCATGTGCATGTGCATGTGCATGTGCATGTGGCATGTGCATGTGCATGTGCATGTGCATGTGCATGTGGCATGTGGCATGTGGCATGTGGCATGTGCATGTGCATGTGCAATGCATGTGGCATGTGCATGTGGCATGTGCATGTGCATGACACATGTCAAGATAAATTATAATTTATCAATTGATTAATGATTCATTGTGTTATATGTAAACAGGTGGATTCATTTATGATCATATCCTTCAAGCTATCATGGACATTGGTGTAGAAAAGGTAGTCCAAGTGGTTACAGATAATGGAAGCAATTGTGTGGCTATGGGCAAGCTTCTAGAAGAAGAATTCCCTTCTATTGTGTGGACACCGTGTGCTGCCCATTGCATTGATTTGCTGATAGAGGATGTGGGGAAGATACCATGGATTTACATCATTTTTACCACTTGCATAAAAGTGGTCTCTTTGTTCACAAAGAGACCAAAATTGCTTGCTATATTTCGGTCTTACAGTGATATTGATTTGGTGAAGCCCGCGAAGACCAGATTTGCATACATGTGCATAGTCATGGAAAGATTATTAAGAGTGAGGCAAGCACTGATGCAGACAGTTGTATCACCTGATTGGTTAGCTTGGGATGGACATACTAGTCCAAAGGCAGAGCTTGTACGACGCACATGTTTGGATGACAGCTTTTGGAGGGATGTGGAGGGATTAGTGCGGGCCTTACAGCCCTTATATTCACTCATACGCATAGCAGATAGAGAGGGCTGCACACTTGGACTTGTTTATGAGTTCATGGATCGTGTCGGAGAGTCTATACAGAGATGTCCTTATTTGACATTGGAGAGGTAAGTTGAAACTTGGGTAACCATATTTTATTTTTTGTATGAGCATTCATGTTCAACTTTCAAGTCTTGACTCTTCAACATTCTTAAATCTTATTGTTTTCTAACTTCATTTGTTTTTTATCCATAGGATAGAGGAAATAAAAGGAATATGGAGGAAGAGGTGGGATTGGTTCCATCGCCCTATACATGGGATGGCCAATCTACTACATCCTTTATGGAGATCTGCATCACAGTCATTGGATATGGAGCTTGTGGCTGCTTGGAATGACTATGTAGATCGATTGTATGGACCTTCTGATGTGGAGCTACGTGGGAAGTTGGAGCTTCAGCTCACCCAGTTTCAGAATAATGAAGGACTTTTTGGTAGAGACACGGCATGCTTGAGAAGCATGCAGTTGATGCCTGTGACATGGTGGGAGAGATACGGTGTTGGTACACCTGAGCTAGTAAGTGACAAGTCATTCTAATTTCCTTTTGAGTATTTAACTAATAAGTTATAACTTTGAAGTTTGTCTCACGAGTCATTCCTCTTCTTAATGAACTCTTTCTTTTTTATCTTGCAGAGAAAGTTAGCCATCCGCATACTTTCACAGGACTGTAGTGCAAGTCCATGTGAAAGGAATTGGAGTACATGGGCCCTCTTCCATACAAAGAAGAGGAATAGACTATCTACATTGCAGTTGGAGCGGCTTGTCTATTGCCACTGCAACTTGCGTTTATTGGAGCGTGGTGGCCACTCAGCAGAGGTGCGGCAGGTGAACGTCGATGAGCTTGATATAGAGAGGGTCCATGATATACCTAGCATTCCGGCAGAGGACCTTGATCTATATGACATGCTCTATCAGGAGTTGACAGTGCCACAGCATGATACGAGGGCATCTCGGACTCGTTCTAGTCATAGAGCACACAGTGTACCAGGTCCATCTACTAGTAGGATGGAGGCATCTATTAGTCGAGCACCACATGATGATGATGATGATGATGATAGTGATGATGATGATAGTGACTCAGAGGATTTTGAGGATTGATGACTGCTCATGTGACATGTCATATGTATTATGATATTATGACTTATGATTTACTTGATATTGATTGATCATTGTATTATTGACATTGCAGTTTATTGTTTGACTACTTAGTGATATCATGTATGATGTGACATGGATGATGGTTACTGGAGTTTGGTATGATCATTGATGTATATGTATTATGGACATTGATGATTGGATTCTGATATATCATATCACATATGAGTTATGAGTCATGATAGTCACCAGTGTCATAATTTTGAGATGAGGTTGACTTTTTCACATGTTTTTGTCATAAATTATAATTCTTTGAAGTTTGTTTTAAATTTCAATGTTACTTGTAAGTTGTATATAATAGTATTTGTCTGGACTCTCATCATTTATGTCCATTGTCATATGAGTTGCTTGAATGTGCATTGTGAATTTGAATTTTAGAATGAGTCATTGAGTCATGATAATGATTAGTTGTAAATTCTGACATCATACATGTGCAATGTGCATTGTGCATCTTCCATCACTTCATTGAACAGGTGTCAGGGATTCGAGAATTTGGAATGAATCATAAATATTAAATATTCAATACATATTACATAAATTAACATAATACATACTATATAATACATATTATATATGGATATACTATAATATACATCTATGTTATTATATTTGCAAAAAATTTTGAAAAAAAAAAAAGAAATGGTTCGCAACGTTTTCGCAACGTCCAGGTCCAAACGTTGCGATGTTGCTAACGCGTTAGCAACACGTTGCCTTGGACGTTGCGAAAACGTTGCTAACAACCTTGCTCTGCAGTAGGTAGTGCAACTATCCTTTGGAGTCTAGAGCACCATGAAATAGCTCCTCCTGCAAGGGTGTGTACATAGCCACTTGTGGACTTGCGAGTGTCCACCTCACATGCCATGTCTGCATCACAAAATCCTTTTATGTCTGATGGACCCTTTCCATAACATAGGCATTTACCTTTGGTCCCTTTCAAATATCTCAAGATAGATTTGACGTATCTCAAGATAGATTTGATTGCCTCCCAATGAGCTTTGCTAGGATTAGCCATGAGCCTCTTAACAACTCCCACTGCATGAGCAATGTCTTGCTGAGTGGCAACCATAGCATACATAAGTGAACTACAAGCTGATGCATATGGAACACTCTTCATGTAGTTTGCTGCATCATCATCTTTGGGACAGTCATCCTTGGAAAGCTTAACATGTGGCTGCAATGGCACTCCAAGGGGCTTAGCGTTAGCCACATTAAATCTGTCCAGCACTTTTTCAATGTACTTTTCTTGGGATAAATGCAAATTATAGTACTGTCTATCCCGTTTTATTCGCATACCAAGAATATACTCAGCTTCCCCAACGTCTTTCATTGAGAATGCAGGGTTCAGCTGCTGTTTTAGAGCACTTACAGTGCTCTTTTTCTGCCCAGCCAGCCAGCATATCATCTACATACAGCACAAGAATGATTGGGCTTCCATCTTCATCCTTTTTAGTGGCTTATTTTGAACCCATTTGAGCATAAATGCATCAAACTTCTTATATCATTGTCTTGGGGTTTGTTTCAGCCCATATAAACTCCTTTTCAGCTTGCATACCAGATGCTCTTTTCCAGCAATGATATATCTGTCTGGCTGTTTCATGTACAGCTCTTCATCTAAATCACCATGCAAAAAGACTGTTTTAACATCCATTTGGAATAACTCCAAATCCAAAGGCAGCTATGAGAGAAAATAACACACATAATGAGGTCATTTCAACCACAGGAGAGACCACCGCTTGAAGAGAGCACCTCTTGGAAATCAATGCCCTCTTATTGGCCATATTCCTTAGCAGTGAGCCTCGCCTTATACTTGGGTTTGCTGCCAACGGTTTTGATTTTTTATATCCACTTGTTGGGAATGGCCTTCTTACCTTTGGGCAACTCAATCAAATCCCAAGTATCATTTGCATGCAAGGCCTTTATATCTTCCTGCATGGTCAAGTCCCACTTCTTCTTGTGCTCACATAGCTTTGCCTCTTTATAAGTGAAAGGCTCACCCTCATTTGATAACATAATTTAATGTACAGAGGGATCATATCCGTCCACAGGCCTCCTAGGATGTGGAGATCTTCTTACCCAATGATCCACATTCTCTGACAATGGATCTACATGAGGAGGTACATCAACTTCCTCATTGTCAACGGGCTGCTGTACATTATTTCCACCTGTGTTTTCAGCATGAATAGGGGGCTGCATATGCCCGTTAGGAGTCTCATTTTGCTATCCAACATTGGTTCAATAACCACTGGCTCATTGTCATTTCCAACCATAGTTGGAAAAAGTCTCGACTCAAACCCCTTGGAGTGGTACATACCGAACGTACCGAACGTACCCTACCGTACGCGTATGGTACTTGTTCACATGATTTTTCTTTTTTGTTTGTTATTTGAACCATCCATGCATTCTTTGAAGCCATACATACAAAGATCCATAGTACATTGATGCATACAATTGCATAGATACATACTTAGTACATAAGGTACAACATGCACATAACACACAGTGATAAATATACATTACATATATAGAAAGTAAACTGCATACAAAGATCCATAGTACATTGATGCATACAATTGCATAGATACATACTTAGTACATAAGATACAACATGCACATAACACACATCGATAAATGTACATTACATACATAAAGTAAACTGCATACATACATACACACGCATAGACACACACGCATACACACACACACACACACACACACACACACACACACATATATATATATATATATATATATATATATATATGTATGTATGTATGTATGTATGTATGTATGTATGTATGTATGTATGTATGTATGTATGTATGTATGTATGTATGTATGTATGTATGTATGTATGTATGTATGTATGTATGTATGTATGTATGTATGTATATATATATATATATAGATAGATAGATATGCATACATACCATAGTTGGAAAAAGTCTCGACTCAAACCCCTTGGAGTGGTACGTACCGAACGTACTGTACCATACGCGTATGGTACTTGTTCACATGAATTTTTTTTCGTTTGTTATTTGAACCACCCCATGCATTCTTTGAAGCCATACATACAAAGATCCATAGGACATTGATGCATATAATTGCATAGATACATACATAGTACATAAGGTACAACATGCACATATCAGACATCGATAAATATACATTACATACATAGAAAGTAAACTGCATACAAAGATCCATAGTACATTGATGCATACAATTGCATAGATACATACTTAGTAGATAAGATAGAACATGCACATAACACACCGATAAATGTACAATACATACATAAAGTAAACTGCATACATACCATAGTTGCTATTCGTACCAGTACGAACATGTTCGTACGTATCTTTCGTACCGTACGTACTAGTACGTATTCGTACCAATTCGTACCAAAAAAGTATACATGTTTTAATTTCAATTTTGACTTGAATTTATGATGAAAATACATTGATTTTGCAACTATACTAGTCAGAAAACAATAATCTTCATGCATAGATACAATATTATGCATTATCATGGGGGAAAGTAATCCTTATATATGTATACTCCCTTATACATGTCTCCATATATATTGCCATCGTACCTTATGAACGTACGAACTTCGTACGGGAAGCTCCAAATCTTAAGGTACGTACGTAGTACCGTACTAAAACGTACCGTACAAATCGTACGGATCGTACCTTACCAACTATGATACATACATAGTACATACACACATAGACACACACACATGCATACATATATATATATATATATATATATATATATATATATATATATATATATATATATATATATATATATATATATATATATATATATATATATATATATATACATATATATAAATAACGTACTGTACCGTACCGTACCAAACCTCCTCGCTACGTACTCTACACGAACCGTTCACGTACCGTACGTACGGTACCAAACGTACCGAACCACCTTGATACATACCATAGTGCCCAGCACGGGTGGAAACGGTCGGTTCGGACCGGTCGGAAACGGAGTTTCGGAGTTTCCAAAAATTTGGAAACGGCAAGAAATGGGAAACGGCGGAAACAGTATATATATATATATATATATATATATATATATATATATATATATATATATATATATATATATATATATATATATATATATATATATATATACATATATTTATATATATATTTATATATACATATATATATTATAATTTATATACACACATGTCATACACACATGTCACATATACACACAATGCACACACACATTGCACATGCCAGTGGCCACACACTAACTACTCATACATGATACACTCAAGTCTCATACATACATGCATTGAACAATCAAATTTCTTACATTATTAAGTTCAACTATGGCATATGCACATTATTAATTAAACATTTGTCTCTAGACAATAGACAATTTATAAAGACCTGTATTATGTATACATACTTCCAAAATCCAAAATTCCAAGCCAAAATGATACATCATAGATAAAAAACTGAAGTGTCGAATACATATCATCATGAAAGATGTTCCATAAACAAAGTAGGTCAATCAGATTCTACATCAATAGAATCCTGGGATCCATCATCACTCTCTATATCCTCCTCACTACTAGAAGATAGTGCCTCTCTAGTAGGCTCATCTGCATGCCTCCTGCTATCACCATGGCGTCGTGAGCGTGTATCATGCGCGGGCTGAATGGACTCCTCATAGAGCAAAGTGTAAAGATCTCTATCCTCCTGAGGTATTTTTGGAATGTGCTGCACCTTCTCAATATCAAGCTTATCAACATCTATCTGTATGGGATCAGGAGATGCTGAAAGTCTCTCTAAAAGTTTCAAGTTGGCGTTGCAGAAGACAAGTCTCTCAAGCTGGGCTGTCGTAAGTTTATTTCTCTTTTTAGTGTGAAAAAGAGCTCATGTACTCCAATTTCTCTCACAAGATCCAGAGCTACAATCTTGAGAGAGAACTCGAAGAGCAATACGTTTCTGTTAAACAAAAACATAATGATATTAAATTAGCAAAAACATAATCTTGAGAAGCACTAATTAGTAAATAATAAAATCAAAGTAAATAAGAAAATTACCAATGTAGGTGCACATGCACCATATTTCTCCCACCATGAGACAGGCTGGATCTGAGTCTCTCGGAGCTTTGCTGTCGGTCTACCAAAGTGGTGTGTCTCATTCCTAAAAGCAAGAAGATCATCCTCTATGCGACGGATGATCTCTAAATCACCA
>CM035417.1:39629259-39646759 GCA_020310875.1 Ceratopteris richardii | reverse complement strand
TTTCTTTGTACCTTTAACAATCAGCCTAGAGCCTTTGATAAGCTTCCATGATCCCTTCTCAAAGAGGGTACTATATCCATGCATATTCATTTGTCCAACAGAGAGTAGGCTTTTCTTGATGCTTGGTACATACCTTACATCATGCTAAACCAGCTCATAAACTTGCTTAGCAATAAACTTGCCTAGCAAGGCTTTAGCATGCAAGCAATGCTTTAGCATGCAAGCAATGCTTTAGCATGCAAGCAATGCTTTAGCATGCAAGCAATAAAGAGTCCCTTTCAGCCAAAGCAATAAAGAGTCCCTTTTCAGCCAAAGCAATAAACTTGCCTAGCAAGGCTTTAGCATGCAAGCAATGCTTTAGCATGCAAGCAATGCTTTAGCATGCAAGCAATAAAGAGTCCCTTTCTTTGTACCTTTAACAATCAGCCTAGAGCTTTTGATAAGCTTCCATGATCCCTTCTCAAAGAGGGTACTATATCCATGCATATCCATTTGCCCAACAAACAATAGGCTTTTCTTGATGCTTGGTACATACCTTACATCATGCAAAACCAGCTCATTAGTGCCATCTATAGAGAGATGCACTGTGCCAATATCTTCAATAGAACAAGCATGTTTATTTTCAAGATATACATGTCCATCGCTGCGTGCATGAAAGGTAATAAGGCACACCTTAATCGGAGTAACATAGAACGATGCACTTGAATCCACAGTCCATGTTTGTGATAAAGCATCATTTAATGTAAGCAAAGCATCAATCAAATCCCTCTTGGTGATTTGCATATCCTATGTATGAATATTGATAGAAGCATCATTCACTTTGGCATGATCTGCTCACATAGTAGCACAAAGAATATCTTCTTCATCTGATAGCTCCTCAATGACAACACTAGATGCCACATTGGCCTTGTCTTTGTCCTTGTCCTTCGAGTTGTCATGTGCTTCATTCTTGGTGTCATTTTTCTTGTTATCATTTGTGTTCTTCTTTCTTTCTAATTCAACTTTGTAGTATCTGCAATCAGGCTTCTTGTGATCTTTTATACCACATTGGTACCAAGTCACTTTATCCTTTCCTTTGCTTTTACTCTTGTTCCTTTGTACATTTCCACTTTTCTTTTTTGTTCTTCCTCTAGATAGATTGGGTGAACCACTACCCCTCTCCACTGGCTTTTCTCTTGATTTCCTCATTCAAAATAGAACCCTTTACACCATCAAAGGTAAGATTGGGGTTATTCGAAAGTGAAACAACCAATGGTACCCATGGATTAGGCAAGTTCATCAATAAGAAGATGGCCTTAAGCTTAAGCAATTGTGAGTACGTGTAAAAGAAGATAAGTGCTCAGCTGCACCTTTTTACTCATCAAGCTGCATACACACTAGCTTACGCATAAGATGCACTTGATGTACAGACGTGGTATTTTCATAGGTGGCCTTCAGCTTCTCCCATACTTCAAAAGCACTTGTAAGGCCCTTCGAATCCACTAAGATTTCATATGATACAACCATCTTGATATAAGTGATGGCCTTCTTGTTTAGGTTCGTCCATGTTGCATCTGTCATATCTTCAGGCTTGACTTTCTGAAGAGCCCCTTTGCAATCTTTAAGAAAGAGGATGTCCAACGTTCTCTCTTTCCATAGATCAAAACCACTACCTTCAAATCTCTTGATCTCAAACAAGTTTATGACATTAGAGGAGGTAGAAGCCTTATTTGCATATTGAAAGCTTCAAAATTTCCCCAAAAAAGGTAAAATTCACTTGGTGTACTGGGCACAATCATTTGAAGAGATTATAGCTAATAAGAGATTAGGCCCAAAAACTGTTCAAAACTTGAAGAAACCAATTTCTCAATTTTTTTGCAAAAAATTTCAAAAAAACCAGTGAGCTATAATTGCATAAAAAAACAACAAATTCTTGCTTTTCAACCACAAAAGGCATACATAGATGAAAAACATTGTCAATGGGTGCTTGTTTTCACAAAAGCTCCAATTTTTGAAGCAATATGACTTGTAAAATTAGAGAAATGGCTTGCTGTAATAAGTTTCGAGCAACTACGTACTTCCTCGATTCTTATACATGTACTCCCACTTGAAATGAGAGAGAATTTCTGCACGAAAGAACCTGTAAATGAAAAACGAGCAGTGTGGATGCTGAAAATGATCTATGATGAAGTGTGAGAGTTCATTTTATCTGATGTTTCTAACTTGTTACTGACGGCAAAGCCGGATATAGGTTACTGACGTTGCATTTTTTTTTTTTCCAAGGCATAAATCTGCCCAAATGCAAAACTGGGTCCATTTTGTGTCTGAGCTCTGTTCTTGTGCACTTCTCTGACTTCCCAAGCCTCTAAGCCCTTCCTAAGAGGCTATAGAGTGCCACTTAATCCCTCTAGGAGTTGCTACATGTCTGAGAATACCCTAAGTGGGCTGCCACAAAGAACATTAGAGAGATTTTCAGAGATTCATAGAGGTGTAAAGTATGTGTATGGACAAGTCTCAATGGTAATGTGCATAGTTATTTCGGATGCATATGGAAAAAATATCGTACGTATGAAAACGTATGCGTATGGTTGGAGTATGGAATTTTTCGTACCTCAAATTTTTCTCCTCTCTCATTGATTCCAGTTGAGGAAAAATCCATAGCAATTTTATATTGTTTTTATGCAAATTCACTCTTATATGCTCTCCTCCATTATACCCATACATATGTACTACACCCTAAGCTATAGTGGCCAACAAAATTTTGATCTTTAATATTATATTATTGTATATATAATTCTTCAAATTTTCAAAATTTTTTGTGCTGGACGTATGATATTTTTGAAAAGATTCCAATCTTTTTTCATACTCCCATACCCGTATGCGTTTGCCATATGGTTCCCGTATGGAAAAACTATGGTAATGTGTGCCATGAGCTAAGGGCTAAGTGTACTGTAGTGCACTATTATACAGTACATATCTGACATGCATGCATGCATTTTCATTTATCATTTATGGCATGTGACATGTGCATGGATGAATCTACACATGGCATGTTTGTGTTGTTCTATGGAAAGAATGACATATGGATGTACTATGTAAATCTGTGCTGGCTCCATATGGCATTTATTAAATGCATATGCACTACAACACAGATTTACATATGTACTACAGCACATATGTAAATTTGTGCTGCCTCCATGTGCAATTTAATAAATGCCATATGGAGGTAGCACACTTTTCCATATTTACTATAGCACATGCATATGTCATTCCTTCCATTGTACAACACATAAATGCCATATACACATTCATATGTGCAAATGTAACATGCCCCATAAGTAAATGAATATACATGTTTGTCATATGTGTACTTTATAACATTAGTACACTTAGCCCTTTGCAGGCATTTATGCATGTACTACAGTTCATTTGCATGCATTTATCATTTATGGCATTTGCATAGATGAATGTGCATATGCTATTTGCATAGATGAATGTACAAAATAGTGTATATTTTTTATTTTTTATCAAAATAGTATACATCAGAAGTTAGAAGTCAGAAAAACGTCAGTAACAACCATGGCTGTGAGAATACAAGAACAACAATGAAAGAGGTTCTTTGTGATGAAAGTTGAAACTCTTTGAGAAACTCAAAATTTCCTTCAGCGTTGCTGAGGGCTGAAGTAATCCTCCAAAAACAGCACTACTATGGAACAACAAAGGCCAAACTATGGTCTCTAAATCAAAACAGTAAAAGAAAAAGAAAAAGTATGCAGCAAAATTCATAGATGCTCCAAAATGAAACAGATTAATGTGTAAATAATGCTATAAAACAAACATACACAATGGATGCTTTACTCATGAGACACCATTGAGGAAAGAAATTCCTCAATCACATGACAAATACCCTCATACATGTATTAAGTATCATAATCTTCCTCATAAGGTAGATGTCATCTGTGATTAAACACAGGAATAAGTCCTCTCTCATATGGGAGACCTCATCGGTGGACATGGAGGAAAAAAATCTCATCTCACCTTGTAATCTTCATTGGTGATCATGGAGGAGTCTTGATTTTTTGTCATGTGACTAGTACTAACAAGCACCTGCCACCATGTGTACAAAATAGAAACATGTGTAGAGGTTCTACTCCTAGGTAGATCTATGGCATGACAAGAATCATCCCTAATGCCTTTGATTCATCCTCTGGAAACCCTCCTCAAAACTGAGTGCCCATGAATCTGGAGGCTTGTGCTACATTCAACCTGAACTAGAATCCACCAGTCCCTCAATTTGTATCTGAATCACCAATATTGATGAACAAAAGAGGAACCAAACACTACTGTCGGCAAGGATCTACACGATGAATGTGTGAACAATTCTCATACCCATAAGACCATATGAGTCAAATGTGGGTCAATCCAACTATCCAAGATCTCCAAAATGGTCCACTAGAATACCCCTCGGTCAAGAGATACAGATTAACTATGTGACCTCATGTCACACCACGAGGTAGACAGCTGTTTCTCTCCGTCCCATAACAGGCCTAGCATCATGGGAGTGGCTGGTATACATCCATAGGGGCATTAGGTCATTTGTGATCCTCTATCCTCCACTAGCTGTCAAGTGCTAATTCCTTCCACGAAGGCTTCACAACTTGGCAGGCATAGCCCTCACCAAAAATCCTCTCGACTATCTAGCTGCAGTCACACCATGGCAGGCATAGTCCTTGCCAAAGGTCTCCTAACATATGCTTCATAGCATCCTCCATCCACATTATTTCATGCATGTACTAGGATCTTATAGCGGTGCTTTGCTGTCTTTGCATAATGTTGGAAGACTTGCGATCTTCCTTTGTTTGATTACTTTGAATATCACAATATAAGTGTAGTTAAGGCTGGTTGGGGTCTTTTGGAGTCATATTGAGGCTGTTTTGATGCTTGTGGCTTTAAATTTTATGATCAATGTTTATGTGAAGAGTGCAAAGAAAGATATTGCACAATGTACATCATAGGACAAATCTTCCAATGACTGCGTGGTCAAATTCGAAATGGATAGAAAGACAACATGTACTAAACATTCTCTTTGATCAAGCTGCTCCCAACTATTCAGTTTATGATACATACAACTTAGTTTGCAGGGTTTTGGACATATCTTTTGCCATAATGAGGGGATTATTTCTCATGAACAATTGATTTTTAATTTGTAGAGGAGCTGCATTTGCTTTCCCTCCTCGTGGTTAAATGCTTTTTCATAGAGAAACCTCTTTTCCTTAGTAACTTGTCTAGATATTGAAAGTAGATTAGTAGCTGACTGTTAAAGCGATTTTGTTTTGCATGAGATGGGGCATCTTATCAGTAAGCGGTGTATAGCACATCATCTTAACAATCATGTATTTTGAATAGTCTCATGGGGGGACAATTAATTACATGTGTATTTGTTTCATGATTCTTATTAGTAAGAGTAGTCATTACCTTCTATTGTTTAGTGGCTGATATTTAAATGCCTTGAGATTCTTAAGTATGGTCATTGTTATATGGTAGATTTATTATTGTATTCTGGAGGTGTTTTTTACTATTTCAGCTCAGAGTTATCCTATTTTATCAAATGCAGGCTGTTACAAAAAGTGGAAACACTAGTTTTCATGAAGACAAAGTAAATAAGCAAGAGAAGAAAAGAGTTTTAAGGAAAGAAAGTGAAGAGGTTGACACTGTTGAGATGGATTCTCGGTTATTATCAGCACTCTTGACTGTGAGTCATATTTTTTTTCTCGTTCATTCATGGAACTCCCGTTGTCTCTGTGAAACTTTGGAAGATATCTGAAATAAACCCATGCTGAAGAAAGATGTCGTCCAAATCTTTACAGGGTGTCAACAGGGCATTTCCATATGTGGCAGATGAGGATGCAGATACTGTTGTAGAGGAGCATACTCCAATCTTATTTCGCATGGTAAATAAGTAGTTTTGTTTCAGCTTGCCTGTAATTTATTTATTTGCCACATCTTTCTGTACGAAATCAAATCAATACACAAGCTGACTTATTCCACCCAGGTTTCAAAGCTCATGGCTCTTATACTGCCTGAGCCTCGGTTCCAAACCTTTTTATAGTGCATAAGCATCAGCATATGGGGGGAAGAACATTTTAGTGGACATAACTCTGGCAATCTTTGCCCTTGTGAGCATCTCCAGGCCATATGTAGTTCAGCATACAACATTTTTTATGTTCTATTATCATGTCTCACATAAAACTCTTGGTACAGTTAGGCATAGTTTGTTCTTGCACAGGAATCAAATTGGTTCATACTCTGATCTCCACATTTTTATGCAAGTAACTAGCTATTATCAGAGAAATTATAGATGTAAATCATAAAGACTTGAGTCTATTAATATGTGTCACTTAAAGTTCTTTGGGTAGCTTCTGTGGAACAGCTCTATGCGGGATATGTTTTGTTTCTCCAGCACACTCTAGACTTGTTTCATACTTCTATTTGTATCTGTTTATACATGAAAGTATCTAGTATTTATGAGAGAATATATTGTAGAAAATTATACTAAATTTGCATTCTATTATGATGTAGAACATAAAGCCCTTTGTGTGAATCAACTGAAATAATGCTGGGCAAGATGGATAAGAATCTATGGTTGGCTTATCATTTCCTTTCCATATATCTATATGAGCGTGTAATATTTGTTAGAGAAACTGTACATCTATTTCATCCTGAAGCCAGTCTGGGTGTCATACATCTTTTAGGTGTTCTGTTGAGAATTCTTCTCTATTTTTATGAGCATGTCTCAGTAAGTATTGATACATCCAGGTACACTCCAACAGCTTCAATGTTGGTGTGCAAGCACTCATGCTCCTCCACCAGCTTTTGGAAAGGCATAATGCTGTCAGTAATCGCTTCTATCGCACTCTCTATGCAGTTCTATTATCTCCTGGATTGTCTAAATCCTCCAAGGTTTGCAAGTTAAACATATTACATTCCAAGAGTTGATGCACTTTTTTTATTCAAAGCAATCATGAAATTTGAATTGCTGGGCCTGATTGCAAACTTGTGCTTCTATTGATCACCATGTTTACCAAAATAGAAAGGGAATTCAAGTTCTTGCTTGGTGTTCTTCCTCATTGTGTGTACAGATGGAGATGTTTCTTGGTCTTGTCTTCAAGGCTGTAAAATCAGATCTCAACTTAAAAAGGATAGCTGCAATCGTGAAGCGTTTGATGCAGGTACTATATCCTTACCTTTTTTACCATATCATGGTAGTGAATTTTGTGAACAAATCAGAAGTGTGTGTGTATATTCTGTATTCACTGGGAGTCTTTTATCTCCCATATGTAGATATATCCAAGATCCCAAAATGACACTTGTACCTGTGCACAATCCCACAAATCATACATCCCTATCATTCTTCAGTTGTACACAAAGATGCTATGGGATATTTTTTTATCTCTGCCAGTGTACCCTTAGCTTGGTTAACTTTTGGTGTAGTTTAGTTCTTTGGAAATGATCAGTCAGACTGTTAGGGATTCTTAAGGTCATTTTTTATTTTTTTCAGAAAGTTTGGTTCCTTTGTATTGATAGTGCATTTTGTTGTTCTACTTGTGGTGCTGTGTATTACAAGGGTTCACTACTTGTATACTTATTGAGCTTAAAGCTTTCTATTCTACATCACAGGCTTTCTTTAGCAAGGCTGGCTAAAGTGATGTGTTTTGTATATGTTTTGTATACTAACTGCTAAGGATAAGTTTGGGCAAATGAGATAAATACTGTGATTGTTACTTAATGTGTTATTTTGTAAATAGACAAGGGTAGTCAGCCAACAACCTCGATGTGTTGCTGTAATAGGTATTGAAAGATAGTAGATGCTTGTTTCACTGTTTGAAATGGTGTAATGAGTGCTTGTGTTAGAGAGCGCAACTATTGAGAAGATTTTTAGGCTGCAAGGAACAATAACGATTGTATTGTTAGTCAAATGGCCTTTTGCTCTACATTCTTTAATAGACCATCAGTGGATGCTTCACAGCCAGTGGATGGACTCATTTTCAGCACTAATGGATGGCTGTACATGCTGAAATTTCACTTCCTTACTGTTATGATTAGAGGTACAATTGTTTTTGAGCAGCTTTGCCTCTTAAAATCAACATTTTGATTCTGTACAACCTGCTTCAGTTGAGATGACCTTATGCAATAGCTTGTTTCACTGTCATTTCCAGGTCCCAAAAAGATTACCTTGATGGACTTCAACTTAGGTTTTACATGTAGAAATGCATCACAGCCAAAGATGCATAGGTTGTCACATGAAGCAGGTGCGCCAGATCAAGCTTCTTCAAGAACGCCAGCTTTCAGCAAGATGTGAGGGGATTCAGACATGCATCTCACCTTTTCACACAAATTCCTGATATAGCTTTTAGCGATACGATGAGAAGAAGGGTTGTATGGGGCTGTAAGCTCCTTTTTAAGCCATGCACTTCACAAAATCTCCTAAATTTGGCACTTGTTTTCTCACCCCCTATTAGCATCATGCCATGATCCTCCCTACTAACAAAAGAATACATAAGCCATACTCATGAGCATAAAAGGAGGACAATGAGACTCATCTCCCAGTTGTAGAGCCAAATGGGCTAACCTTCAAGCTTGGGAGCTTGTAGCTAATTGGGTGGATATCATCAAAACGAACACGTGTAGATGTGACCGAGGGACAAGGGTCAAGGGTCCAGGTGTCTCATACAAGGAGTGTGTTCCGAATGAGCCGAAGGGTCCTATTCGTAGATTCATTTAAGAAGGTGGCCCAATTCACAATAGCTTGACACTCCACACTCGGCTCGAGTGTGGAAGGTGGCCCAATTCACACTAGCTTGACATTCCACAATTGACGGGATACTTTAACTATACCTATTCGGATGTCCTTGGAGGTGGCCCAATTCACACTAGCTTGACACTCCACACTCGACTAGACACTTTAATGACACCTATTCGGATGTCCTTAGGTTTGGGTACATAACACTTCTTGCTATTTTCAATTACAGTCCTCAACAATTTCCTTGGGGACCTGACTCTTGGACTCCTCAAATCCTAAGTAATGTGTCTCTCTCCCAAAACATAATGGACTTGCATTGGTGTTTCCACTTGACTAGATATCTGTGGTCGATAATTGATTGGGCTCTAGTAGAACATAAGGGGTTTTGCCCTTAAAGCTCGAGATCTCCTCCGAAGGCATCAGATATTATCTTGCATAAGTTGCTCTATCAAGAGATCGACATGCACTGCATGATGCATGATGTTTCCTCTTGTTAAGGCTGAATCTTAAGATTCAAGATTTACCTTGACTAAGATTTGAAATGGACCATAAGAACAAGAAGACAAAATGCATGCATAGATTAGCCATGGTTGTTTTAGAATCCATCCTTACCTGAACGTACTTCCCTTATACTACCTTGGGAATTATGAGGTCTAAATTGCAAGAAAGCATGGAAGACAACAAGGTGCTAGGCCTCCTTCATGCTCTCGCCCACTCTATGAGGTCTCCTACATACTTGCAGAAGGCTAGATACTGTTTATGGTTGCACACCCTTGCGATTAGTGTTAATTAGTGGGAATGGCTCATGATGATATGTCAACATCAACATACTATACTAGCAATGGACTATTGTAAGTGTACCACTATGGGAAGATCATTCGTGGAGTCAGAACTTTTACACGAGGTATACATTGGACAATCACATGTGAATTGTAGGTGCAACATGAAGCATACTCTTGTTGATAACAACTCCTGGTCAAGTTGATGGCTGTATCATATATGATAGCCTCCAAGAGGCCTCTCAGAAGCACATATCCAAATGGCTATAGCATTTATGATTACTTGACCCCAAATGGCTATAGCATTTATGATTACTTGACCTCCAAGAAGCATATGACACTCCCATCATTTTCTCAATGGTATCAAGCGTGTATGTTGTCTATCATTTGATCTCCAAATGCTCTCGAGATGACATATATAGAGGGGTCTCCTGTAGGGAATCACATGTATGATGTAATGAGTTGCTAGGGCACTAACAATTCTTCTAAGATAGGGAATAATATGTATGGAAGAATTCTACGAGAAGGTGAGCAAAGCTCATGGGTTCTTACGTTGGAACTAATTAATAGTATATGTGCCACCATTGTGAGCTTACAAGTCGTGACTCAAATGTATCCTGACCCTATAGGGGTTGAGGAACATCTTGTCTTAGAGTCCATAGAGGTGCTACCTCGATCAAGACCTCTAGATCAGATATTGTACCTATGGACACATTTGATGCATAGTCTTAATTGCCAATAGTTGGAGAAATTCATCTACCAAACCCCCTTTAGTGGTACATAACGTACTCTACTTGCCAAGATACTTCGAAACGTATTGTACCTATTCTAAAAAATTATCTTACACAAGTTTTCATCGTATGAGATGCTGTCTTGAACTTTATGTTGGAGATTTTCACAAACATTTGTGGATATCTTCAATCCTCAAGTCAAAGCCATGGTGAATCCAAGCATTTGTGGGCATCACACTCAACACTACTAAAGTCTACTATGGAGTCAGCATTGAACATGCTAGACTACGCTTAGGAATACTACTAAAGCCTTTGTGTGTGTGTGTGTTTCTCTCTCTCTCTCTATCTATCTATCTATCTCTCTCTCTCTCTCTCTCTCTCTCTCTCTCTCTCTCTCTATATATATATATATATATATATATATATATATATATATATATATATATATATATATATATATATATATATATATATATATATATACATATACATATACATATATATATATATATACATATACATATACATACACACACATATATATATATATATATATATATATATATATATATATATATATATATATATATATATATATATATATATATATATAGAGATGTATATGTATATATATATATACACACACACACATATATATATATATATATATATATATATATATATATATATATATATATATATATATATATATATATATATATATATATATGTGTGTGTGTGTGTGCGCATATATATATATATATATATATATATATATATATATATATATATATATATATATATATATATATATATATATATATATATATATATATATATATATATATACATATATATATCAAGGTTGCATCAGTTCGCGTACCGGAAATTCCGGTACCATGATCCGGTTCGGTTCGGTTCCATAGCGAACCTTACATCCGGTTCGTCCAATTTTTTTGTATGGTTCAAATGATGTTTTTTTAATACTCGACCCAAATTGTTGCCAATTTACAATGTACATACATATACATGTATACATACATAGTGCACACACACATTTCTATATGTATGAAGATGTATATGTATGTGTATATATAATTTTTACATGTATATAAAAACCCCAATACATACCTTACGAACCTTACCTTGGAGGTAAGATTCGGTTCACGTACCTTACCCGCGCCGAACCTTACGAACCTTAAGAACCTAACCACCTTGATATATATATATATATATATATATATATATATATATATATATATATATATATATATATATATATATATATATATATACAGAGAGAGAGAGAGAGAGAGAGAGAGAGAGAGAGAGAGAGAGAGAGAGAGAGAGAGAGAGAGAGAGAGAGAGAGAGAGAGAGAGAGAGAGAGAGAGAGAGAGAGAGAGAGAGAGAGAGAGAGAGAGAGAGAGAGAGAGAGAGAGAGAGAGAGAGAGAGAGAGAGAGAGAGAGAGAGAGAGAGAGAGAGAGTCATGTTAACGTCTTCTGGAGGCCAAACTTGGCCTATGAGACAAAAACCATGTACAAGTGTAGTAACCCTGTGTAGAGGATGAAATGAAATAAAAGGTATATCGCGACACAAAGATATATATAAGGCTGGAAAAGGATGGGGAGATTTGGCTCTGACTCCGTAGATAGTGGCCACCTAAAACATGGGGGACATGTGAGTAAAAGTGTGAGTAAAACACCCTAGCTACCGGTGAATGGGTGGAGGTGGGTGAAGTATGTGGTACATCGGGGGTGGTCTGAGTGCCTCCTGAAGGAAGACAACCCATGGGGTGGTGGTGCGCCTATGCTCCATCATGTGGTCGTAGGCTGTCCATATGCGTGAGATATCCTCCTGATATAGTCGTGGTCGATGATATCTGCCCATGCGTGGTCGGCGCTGTGCTCTCTGTGCTTCTGCCTGGTGGAGCGTGAGCCCTATAGATGGACCTCTCTGATGTAGCTCAGCTCGTTGAAAAAACTGGGTAATGGTCTGCTGCGTACTCACCCGTGGCTGATGTGTGGGCTGGAGTGACCGATCTTGCCCCTCGTATGCTGCTGCGAGGAAGCGTCCAAAGCGTCGGTGGTCTCTTATAGTCATGCATAACTGGAGTGACTCCTCTATCTAGAACTGTGCTCGTAGGTCTACATATGCTGGGCATCTGATGACAAAATGCTCCTCACTCTCTACCTCTTTCTCGCATACTGGGCACCACCTGTCCTCACGGGGGACTCCCCTGGATCGACCCCTCTCAATCTCGAGCTGATGTGATGAAACCCGGAGCTTCCCAATGACGACTCGAAGCTGGTGGGGTAGATATGTCTGCATGTATCTCGGAATCTCGATGAAGCCCTCGTCCGATATATGTAGAAAATGCTCACGGTAATAGAGCATTTTCGGTGGCAATGTACCCCTAGGGCTCACCCATGTCCTCTGTTTGTATGTATGCCATATCTCCTGATGAATGATCCTATTTCTCTCCTGATGAGAGAGAGAGAGTAGGTGGGTGCGTGTGAGTCGTATTGTAGTGGTGGTAACGTGTCTATGTCAAAGCCGTGGTGGGCCATCCAGTCTCATGTCTGTGCATACCATGAGGAGGTGTCGCCTGCTAATGCCATGTCCCGTGATGCCTGGAAAGCCCGATAAGCAATGTGCTCTGTATCCATGCTGCGGAGTCTATGTAATAGGCATACTGTCTGGAATAGTGCCTCAACTAGCATCGGTGGTGCAGCGAGCTCTGCTCTAATGATATCATGTGGTACTGAGGGCTTGCTCCGGATAAATCTGGAAATCATGAGGATCTGTGGCCTCTCTAATGCTGTCCATAGTGATGTGGCTAATCCTGGTCCCCATATGGCTGCCCCATACATGAGCGCCGGTGTAACCAAAGTGTCGAAGAGCCACCCCTTTGTGCGGGGCTCCTGAAAATATGCCTAGTGGCACTGTCTCTCCATCAAGGCAAGTGCTGCATACCCACGTGTGATTCGGTCACGTGCTGCCTGAGACATAGAGAAGACCCCTGATGCTGCTGTAAATGTCACTCCCAAGTAAACATATGATCCGACCACCTCAATCGGTCCACCTGCTGCTGTGAACAAACTATGTCTGCGTACCTGTGCTGATGTATGAAAGATCATGACCTTGGTTTTACCAAGATTCACCGATAACCCTCTGTGTGTGCAAAAGTCATCTAGGCCATGTAGATGATGCTGTAGACCTTCTGCAGACTCTGAAACCAGTACAATATCATCAGCATATAAAAGAATATGGATAGTGGACCCGCGTACCTCAATGCCATCACCCCCCTGCTGCTGTATGTAGTCTAGTATCTCATCAATGTAGAGACCAAAGAGGGTGGGTGAAAGAGGGCATTCTTGCTTCACCCCGATAGTGCTAGCAAGCGGATAAGCCCCCCGGACATCTGACTCTTCCAGATACTCTCTCGTATAAGGCATAGATCCCCCATATCATCTCCTCTGGGGCTCCGATATCAAGTAGTCGGCTGAAGAGTCGTCCCCTGGGAACGGTGTCAAATGCTTTGCGGAAGTCTACAAAGCAACAATATAATCTCCTCTTCCTCACCCTTGCCTGGTCGATCAGGCATCTCAGAGTGAAGATGTGGTCAATGGTAAGAGTAATCTCGTATGAAGCCTGCCTGTCCTGGAGCCCTGATACCCTTCCTCTCAGCGAGAGTACTCAACTCTGTCTCGAGTACCGCCCCATATAACTTGGCCAATATAGGGCCAATCATGATCGTCTGGTATGTAGCTGGATCCATAGTATCTCCTGACTTATGAATGGGCACTATGGTGTGCTCAGTCCACGAGTTAGGGAACCCTTCAACCAGTGCACAGTTGAAGAGGTGGGCAATGAGCGGTGCGCGTCCCACCATAGTGGGTGTGAAGAAGTCAGATGTAGTAGGACGTGAGCTCTGTGGTCTGGGAATGGGGGGCTGGTATGGGATCTTGTATAGGCTCTGTGCATAGCTATGCCAAGTGCTCGGGTCTCGGATGGGTGTCTACTGTCTCCTCTCTCTCAAATGTCGCCATGCCATTGCACTATCTCGACTCATGAGTAGATGATAAATATCCCAATACTGTCTCTCTTCCCGATCAGGCCGTTTATGGCGAGTAAGGCTCTCCATGCGATGCTGTGCCCGTCATATACAACTGTGGTAATCTTTGTGTAGCAATGGAAAGGAAAAACAATACTCGCTACACAAAACTGTGTAGGCGGAAAACAGGAAAGGATGGTGTACCTGGTAATGAGGAGGTAGTGGGAATAAAATAATGATGCCTGGGGGGAGAGTGGCTCTGGCTGAGCAGATAATGACCACCCGATACAATGGGGACCCATGAGGGAGTGAATGTGTATACCCTAACCACTGATGATGGGTGGAGGTGGGTGGAGTATGTGGTACATCGGCGACAGTAGGAGTGCCTCCTGGAGGATGCGCCTGTGCTCCATCATGTAGTCGTGGGCTATCCTGATGCGTGAGATATCCTCCTGGTGCAGTCGTGGTCGTCGGTACCCAACCAGATGTGGTCGGCGTCGCACTCTATGTGCTGCTACCTGCTGGAGTATGAGCCCTATGCCTTTGGGAGGCGGGTCCGTCCGATGTGGACCAAAGCGCTCAAAATACTGAGTAATAGTTTGTTGGGTACTCACCCGTGTCTGGTGTGTAGGCTCTAGCATGTGATCTCGTCTCTCATATGCATCCATGAGGAAACGTCCCATCCTCCGCTGGTCTGCAGTGGTTTTTGCACAACTGGAGTGACTCCTCTATCTGGAACTGTGCTCGTAAGTCTGAGTATGCCGGGCATCTGATAAACAGGTGCTCCTCACTCTCTATCTCTGTATGGCATACTCGGCACCACCTCTCCTCTCGAGGGACTCCTCTAGCCCGACCCCTCTCGATCTCGAGCTGATGTAATGAAACTCGAAGCTGCCCAATGATGACTCGAAGGTGGTGTGGTAGGTATGTCTGCATGTAGCGTGGAGCCTCACTGAAGCCCTCGTCTGAAATCTGTAGAAAATGCTCACGGTAGTGAAGCATTTTCGGTGTCAATGTCCTCCCCGGACTCATCCATGTCCTCTGTATGTATGTATGCCATATCTCCGGACGGATGATCCTATTTCTCTCTTGGTGGGAGAGCGAATAGGTGGGAGCCTGGGAGTCGTACTGTATTGGTGGTAGTTTGTCTATGTCAAAACCATGGAGGGCAAGCCAATCCCGTATCTGTGCATACCATGATGAGGTGTCTCCGGCTAGTGCCACGTCGCGTGATGCCTGGAAAGCTCTGTAAGTGATGCGCTCTGTGTCCATGCTCTGGATCCTGTGTAATATGCATACTGTTTGGAAGAGTGCCTCTACTAGCATCGGTGGTGCAGCAAGCTCTTCCCTAATGATATCATGGGGTACTGAAGATTTGTTGCGGATGAGTCTAGCAATCATGAGAATCTGCGGCCTCTCTAGTGCTGTCCATGATGATGTGGCTAATCCCTGTCCCCATATAGTTGCATCATACATGAGTGTTGGGGTAACTAAAGTGTCGAAGAGCCACCCCTTTGTGGGGGGCTCTTGAAAATATGCCTGGTGACACTGTCTCTCCATCAAAGCTAGCGCTGTGTATCCACGTGTGATGCGATCACGGGCTGCCTGAGACATGGAGAAAACCCTAGAGGCTGTTGTGAAAGTCACTCCGAAGTAGACATATGAACCAACTACCTCAATGGGTCCGCCTGCCTCTGTGAAAGAACTGTGTCTCCTCACCTGTGCTCATGTATGGAAGATCAAAACCTTGGTTTTACCAAGGTTCACTGATAATCCTCTATGTGTACAAAAATCATCTAGGCCGTGTAGGTGACGCTGTAGACCCTCCGCAGACTCTGAAACGAGCACAATATCATCAGCATATAAAAGAATGTGGATAGTGGTCCCTCGTACCTCAATGCCCTCTCCTCCTTGCTTCCATATGAAGTCCACTATCTCGTCAATGTATAAACCAAAAAGGGTGGGTGAGAGGGGGCACCCTTGCTTCACCTCGATGGTGCTAGCAAGTGAATCGGATAGACCGCCTGGGCATCTGACTCTACTTGATACTCTCTCATATAAGGCGTAGATCCCCCATATCATCTCCTTTGGAGCCCTGATATCGTGTAGACGTTTGAAGAGCCGCTCCTTGGGAAGTGTGTCGAAGGCTTTGCGGAAGTCCACAAAGCAACAATACAATCTCCTCTTCCTCACTCGTGCCTGGTCGATCAAGCATCTCAAAGTGAAGATGTGGTCAATGATAGAGTATCTCGTCTGAATCTTGCCTGTCCTGGGGCCCTGATACCCTTCCTCTCGGCAAGAGTGCTCAACTCTGTCTCTAGCTCTGCCCGATATAACTTGGCCAGTATGGGGCCAGTCATGATCGTCCGGTATGTGGATGGATCCATAACATCGCCCGACTTATGAATGGGCACAATGGTGTGCTCAGTCCATGAGTCAGGAAACCCTTCAACCAGTGCTCGGTTGAAGAGGTGGGCAATGAGCGGTGCTAGAGTCGTGCATCCGTAGATGAGATGCTCTGCCTATAAACCGAACTGGTCATGGGCCTTTCCATGCTGTAGATGGGCAATGGCACGGCTCACCATAGTCGATGTGAAGAAGTTAGAGGTAGTGGGGCGTGAGCTCTGTGGCATGGGAATGGGAGGATGGTCCGAGATCTCGTATAGGTTCTGCGCATAGCTATGCTAAGTGCTCGGGTCTCGAATGGGTGTTTGCTGTCTCCTCTCTCTCAAGTGTTGCCACGCCACTGCACTATCTCTGCTCATGAGCAAGTGATAGATATCCCAATACTCTCTCTCCTCCCATTCTCGCCGCTTGCGACGCGTAAGGCTCTGCATGCGTCACTATGCCTTCCTGTGTGTAATATCCCCCCTATGCTCTAAAATCCGTAGATGCTTCTTGAGCTCTTGGCAATCTGTATCGTACCAGTGATTTTGGGGCATGGATCCCGTGCGTGGAGGGTGTGTATGTGTGTGATGTGGAAAGCTGTGTAGGGCTGAGTCATGTAGGATGGTGGTGATCTGTGATGTGAGTGTGTCTAGTGGTGATAGTGGGTCGAGGGAGAGTAGGCGGGTGTGTAAGTGGTGTGCATAAAATGTGAGAGCTCGTGTGTGAAGTGTATTGTGGTGTGTGGCTCAATGAGTGTGGGAGGGTCT